>CAXIEJ010000044.1:0-39962 GCA_964023215.1 Eledona agricola | reverse complement strand
CCGCGCACCACGTCCGCCTCGCGCAGCGCGATGTGGCAGTTGTTCTCCTCGTTCACGTCGATGTATTCCAGCAGGCTCAGACGCAGGAAGTCGTCGAATTGCAGCAGGCCCTGCGCCAACTGCCGGATGTGCGCGCTCGTCACCAGCGGCTCGCCGCGCTCATCGACGACGATCAGCGGCCGACAGAGACGCCCGCCGTCCGTGGCCACGTGCACGCACCGGTCCTGCGGGTCGTAGAACACGCTCACGTACTCGCCGATGCGCCGCAGTCGCCGCAGTCGCCGCAAGTTCGCCATCAATCGTCGCGGCTGCGCGTGCACGCCGAGCGGGACGCCGTTCAGCCAAACCATGGTCGCCCACGGCGAGTTGACCTCCCCGCCCGACATCAGGCTCACATCCTCGACGCCCAGGCTAGCCGCCAGTCTCGCCAAATGACTCTCGTCGCGGTCGGTGGTCACGTGCGTCAGCAGCGCCAAGTTCTTGATCAGGCCACACGACTCTCCTTCCGGCGTGTCCGACGGGCACAGCATGCCCCACTGCGAACCCTGCAGCGACCTCGGCCCCGAGATCTTCCTCGTGCGCTCGAACTGCGACTGGATGCGCGTCATCATGCCCAGCGCGGCGATGAACGACAGTCGCGACAGCACCTGCGTCACGCCCGCTCGCTCCATCTTGAACCGCTTCAACTTCCAATTCCCCGACGAGATCGAGCTTGTCATGCCGTTGGTGATCAGATCGTGCTGGATGCCCGTCATGCTCTTCGCGATGTCGAACAGCAACCGGTTGGTCTTGCTCAGCGTGCCGTCCGCGATCTTCTGCAGCGTGCTGTTGAACTGCTTGAAGACGTCCTCGAACAGCAGCGCGAGCAGCTGGCCGGCCATCTCCAGCCTCTTGTTGCCGTAGTAGTCCTTGTCGCTCAGCCGGCCCCGGTCCCCCTGCACGCGGAAGATGCGCCGCACCATCTGGCACACCACCACGCACTTCAGCTGCAGGTCGTAGTGCGAGACAGGGATGTGGTTCAGGATGATCTGCGCCAGAATGTCGCGCGCCTCGTCCGCCTTCGGGCGAAATCGCTTGCGGTTCTTGAACACGCGGATCTTCTGGCCCAGGTATTCCAGCGCCTGCTGCTGCGTGTGCACGCGAAGCTGGACGGCCTCCAGCAGCGACGGCAGCATCCGCTGGTCCTCCTCCTGCGCCGAGGCGAACTGGATGATTTCCTGGTCCGACTCCATGCCCATCGCCCGGAGGACGACCACCAGCGGCACGTCCTCCTGGAAGGTGTTGTGCTTCATGTAGAGTCGGTCGTGCTTCAGGTAGATGGTGGTCTTGGACTTGCGCTCGTGCGTCGAGGAGGTCACGGTCGCCGAGATCTGGCGCTTGGCGTCCAGCTCGAGCAGGATCCGGTTCTTGGACAGCTGCTCCTGGATCAGCACCACCTTCTCGACGCCGTGGATGATGAAGTAGCCGCCCGGGTCGAGCGGGCACTCGGCGTAGCGCGCCAGCTCGGCCTCGCTCGCGCCGTGGAGGACGCAGTGGGTGGACTTTAGCATGATCGGCAGGTGTCCGATGCACACCTCCTTGCTGACGACGAGCTCGTCGCGGCCGCGCGTGTACCGGATATTGACGTAGATGGGCGCGCTGTAGGTCAGGTCGCGCAGCCGGCACTCCTGCGGCGTCACCTTGCGCTCGATCATGTTCTCGACGATCGACGGGCGACCGACCCAGATGTCGGTGTACTGCAGGAAGAAGTTCGGGTCGGCGTCGCAGCGCACGTGCGAGTTGGACGCGAGGATGTGGCGAATCTCCTCGTTGACGAAGTAGTTGTACGAGTCGATGTGCTGCTTGACGAGCCCGCGGGGTGAGCAGGAACGCGGGCAGGAGCTTCCACTTCTCCTACTCGGCGGGTCGTGGGGCGTCAGCGCGGGGGGATGCAATGGAAGGTGCGGTCCGGTCCGCGGCCGACGGACGCGTACCTCGATCGTGTTGACAGGCAAGTTGATCTTTTTCTCGTCGCAAAGCTCTTTGGCGAAGTCTGCGCCGAACTGGTCCCTCAGGGGATCGCTCCTCGGGGGGTCGGTGCGACTCCCGCGCTCAAACGCGTTCCGACCCGGGTCCGGTTTGATGCGGCGCTCGGGGGCGTCATCATCGTCCATGCGCTAGAGAGAGTGAGTGAAGTCGACCGGCGAGTGTCGCGTACAAAAAAAAAAAAGAGTCGGCGCGAGAGGGTCTCGCCGGTGCGGCCGCCGGGTCGGCGGGGCGAGGGATGGGGCGAGGGATGGGAGGGCGCGTGCGCTTCGGGCCGCCGCACGCGGGGCGTGGGGGGGGGTGTGCGCGCGCGCGTGAGCAGCCCGAGCTTTCTGGGTTTTATTAGGCACGTTCTGGGCGGGGCGGTTCGCGTCCGCCCGGGCAAGGGAGGTCGCGTGGCGTCGCGTGTTGGGCACGCATCACACGCGCGCGCGCGCGTCACGTCCACCGGGGGAGAGGGGGGAAAAAAAAAACCCCTTTTTTTTTTTTTTTTTTTGCCTCAGGAGGGCGGCGCCAGCCGTCTCCGCTTAGGCGACGGCTCCGTGGCGCGTTCGGCACGCGAGACGCCGGGACCCTTGGCCGTCGCGTCTTCCTTTTCTTCCTCGACCGCGAGCTTGATGGCCTTGCTTTGCTGCTCGTTCTGCTTGCGCAGGTACCTCAGCAGCAAGTTAGTCGTGTCGGTCGTGATAACTGTAAGGGAGGGAGATGTCGGGCGACGCCGAGAGGGAAGAGAGCATCGAGAGGTTACTACTTGCTCCGCGCGCGACCACTCGAGAGAGGCGCATGTGCGTTGAAAACGGGGAAGGAGAGCGCGGTTTCGAGTGGGGCGACAGCAAGCGCGCTGTCCGAAAGAGGGCGGCTGCTGGCGCCTCCCCTCAGCGAGTCGAGAGAGAGAGAGAGAGTACCTACTTTGGTCGAATTCCGGCGTGGTGTCGGATTCCGTGCACAGGATGAGCCTGCCCATGCCCAGACTTCTGGCGACTTTCGCGCGGTCCTTCTTGGCGGCGGCGATGTTCTTTTTGAAATTGTCGGGGTTGCGGCACGGCAGGTCGTTCAGGTAGGAGGGGCGCCATGGCGAGGGGCTGCACAGCGAGCGGAGACGCACGACCGACTAAAGAAGTCGACGCGTCAAAAAAAAGTGTGTGCGGAGCGTGTGTGCGCACGGGTTGACAAGGAAAAAGGGCCGCGGGAGCGCCGCGTGTGAAAAAAAAAAAAAAAAAAAAAAAGAGGAATGGCTCGGCTTGGAACAGGGGGATATTGATATACACAGAGATGCGCGCACGCGCTTCAGGTTTTGCGAAGGTCGGCGTCGTAGCCGAGCGTGCGCATGTCGCATCGCGTTTCTTCGACGTCTTCGAGCGTTTGCCGAACATAGAACTCGACAAATCCCTGGTAGGTGAGACGGTGTTGAGCGTCGAGGTGGTAGTTGCCGGAGAGAAGAAGCGCGAGTTGGCGCTCGGACAGGGAAGTTCCGTTGAGGACGAGGTAGAGCCGGTCCAGCTCGGAGGCGCCGAGGGAACTGGCGCCGGCGCCGAAACACTCGAAGGTCTCGCGGAGAGCGAGCTCGAAGGCCTCGGTGGGCAGGAGGGTCTCGGTGAGGTAGACGGCCAGTTGCTGTCGCCGCTCGAGGGAGAGCGTGTGGAAGTCGCCAGAGCTCGCCAGCATGGCCCGCACGGCCGGGTGGTCGGGGCGGATGCTCGACGCGAGCAGCAGCGTGTGGGAGGACTGGTCCAGGAGCCCGAGGAGGCCCTCGACGTAGGCCTTTCCGAGCAGCGCCGAAACGTCGTCGTTTTGGACGGCGTCCCGAGCGAGCGCCTCGTACCGCGCATGCAGGGCGCGCAGCGTGTCCGGCATGAGTTGGCGCGTCTGCTCCAGTCGCAGCAACTCGGCGTCGAGTTGGTCGACGCTCGCCGAGTCGATCTGAAGACGACCCGAGCTGGTGAAATCAGACGGCAAAACATCCTCCTGACTCGATTCGTCATCATCGTCGTCGTCGCGACTCGATTCGTCGTCGTCATCGCGACTCGATTCGTCGTCGTCATCGCGACTCGATTCGTCGTCGTCATCGCGACTCGATTCGTCGTCGTCATCGCGACTCGATTCGTCGTCGTCATCGCGACTCGATTCGTCATCATCATCATCATCATCGCTCGGGTCGTCGGGAGACGAGCGGCCGAAACGGGCGGCGTCGCGGTCGTCCTCGGCGGGCGCCAGAGTCTGGTCGAATGACGAGTTTCGAATGTCGGCTGTGCGTCGCGCACCATCGTAAATTCGTCGTTGCGTGAAAAAAGAGCGCGTCAGAGTGGCGCGTGCGGGAGTCTCGCTGTCCGCGACGTGCGCCCCGCGTACCCATGCGTCGTCAGCCAACAGAAGTGAGAAAGAGTGAGCCGCGACGGTTGGCGTCGAAAGGGAGAATTTTTTTTTTTTTTTTGCCGCTTCAGAGAGCGACGCTCGTCAGCCAAGGCGAGTTTCGTTCGTCTGGCTGCCACGTGAGAGCGCCGGGGGTCGCAAAGGCGGCGGAAGTCAACGGAGAGGGCGCGCGCGTATGAGCGCTTGAACTCGGCCAGATCGCAGAGCGCGTCGGAGCAGCCCGGGAGGTGGACGAGTTGCTCGTTGAGGAAGGCGGCGAGGCGGTGGGGCTCGCCGCGGGGGCAGCGGTAGGCGACCAGGACCAGGTTGGCCGAGAAGGGCGAGAGGCAAGATGTGTCGAATTTGGAGCCGTCGGCCGAGGTGAGACGAAGGAGAGACAGGAACGGCAAGACGGTTTCGGCGTGAGTCCAGCGGAGTGTGGCGAAGAAGGTGGCATCGCGGTCGCGCATGCGCATGTCAACTCTCGAGATTATGTCTTGGAGAAGCGGCGCCGCGATCTCGCAGCCGAGCGCGCGCCACTGGCAGCTGCGCATGCGCGCATCTTCGAGGTTTTGCCACTGTTCGAGGAATTTGAGATCCTCCAAGTCGAACAACGAGCACCACCGCGCAGCATCGCCCTCCAGCGCCAACTCGAACGCGCATGCCATGTAGGCGCTCTGCAGCATGCGATCGTCCATGTCGGCGCCGAGTTGTGCGCTCAACCGCGCACGCAGTAGATTCCATCGCGCACCCCGTGCCGGCTCGTCGACCTCGTCGAACGTCTCCGCCCATCGCTGGCAGGCCCCGAACGGCCGCAACAACACGTCGGCGTCCCTCGGCCGCGGCGGATGGAACCAGTACTGCGTGCGTCGACGTCCCTCGGATGTCCAGTGCGCCAAACCAACGACGTGATCACTTCTCTGTCCTCGACTGTCTTCGCCCTCCAGCGCCCGCACGAACGCCCTCGCCGACTCCTCCGTCCGCCTCACGCTCGTGTACTGTATCTCGCAGATCGCGCCTCCATCTCCGCTCAACGCCGGGTAGGCTGTGCTCAACCTCCGCGCCACGCTCTCCACCTCTCGCACACCCTCTTCGCTCAACTCGCCAGCCGCCTCGCGCGCGCACACCGGCTCCCAGTGCTCCACCCACGCCCGCACGCCCGCGTCCACCGGCCTCGCCCGCATCTCCAGCCAGCGCTTCAACTCAAACTGCGACGCCATCACGCGTCCAGACGGATTCCTTGTCCCGTGTCTTTTTTTTCACACACGTCAGTGATACGCATACACGCACACGCACACACAAGCACGCACATACACGCACGCACGCACACACACGCACATACATACACACATACACGCACGCATACACGCACGCATACACGCACACACACACACACACACACACACACACGCACGCATACACGCACGCACACACACACACACACACCACGCACGCATACACGCACGCATACACATACATACCGCACGCACGCATACACATACATACCGCACGCACGCATACACATACATACCGCACGCACACACACATACACACCACACGCGTACACGCACATACACGTACACACACCGTCGCCACGCACCTCATGATCAGCTCCAAGTAGACCGGCTCGCACCCCTCGTCCGCGCCGAGATGCGCGCCGAGACGCATGCTCTCGCCGCAGCTGTGTGCGCGGTAGGGCGTCTTGGTGCCCAGGTGCCTCGTCTTCTCACACGCCCGGTCTCGCGCGCACGCCGCATCGGCGACCGCATCGGCGACCGCACCGGCGACGATCCAGACCAAAAAAACCAGACAGGCCGCGCGGACGCAGCAGCAGCGCATCGCAGAGGACGTGCGTGTCACGCAAAAATGAACAGAAAAAAAATGAAGCGCAGCGGCTTTTCTTTAAAAAACGCAACTTGACATGTCATGCGCGTTGACATGCCGGCCGGCCCCCGCGAGCGCTCACGGTGAGCGGATGCGCGCGACCAGTCGATCCCAGCGCGGCTTCAGGCGCGGGAGCAGGTAGAACACGATGACCGTCCGGACGGGAAGCAACATCTTGTGCAGTCCGTAGGCCAGCAGCGCGGTCGTGGTCGTCCCCGCGTAGGGCAGGGTGAACCCCAGATGAACGAGCAACGCGCCCAAGTCCAGATAGGTCAGTGCGACGTAGAGGGCCGAAATGTCCACCACGCTGAGCACGCCGTACAACACGAGCCCCAACGCGCCGTATTTCCGGCACCAATTCTTGATTCGCTCGGACAGCGGGATGTTCGGCGCGGGCGAGACGTCGGGCGAGGTACTCGGAGTCGAAAACGACTGTTCGGCACCCATCAATTGCTCTTCTTTTGCACTTGGTTCCGCACTTGGTTCTGCACTTGGTTCCGCACTTGGTTCCGTACTCGGTTCCGTACTCGGTTCCGTACTCGGTTCCGCACTCGGTTCCGTACTCGGTTCCGCACTCGGTTCCACACTCGATTCTGCCGCTCTCGTCGCCAGCGACCGCCGGGGAACGCTCGGAACCGGTCCCTCATCGAGGCCGTCGAGCGCGTGAAGCCACCGCGGATCCCTCGACCTTTCTTCCACCTCTCGCCTACGGCATTGCCACCCGTACTGCCTCGCCGCCCGATACCTCACCTCGTTCTGCCAGACTTCCCCCAAACTCTGCCACGGCCGGTCGCTCACTCTGGCGCGCCGCTCCTCCTCCAGCCGCTCCACTCTCTCGGCGTACCTCGCCGTCTCGCCGTCTCGCCTCTCGGCTCCCAACTCCAACGTCGACTCGGTCATGAACAACCTCCGTCGCCACGTGTGCACGTCCTGCTGCAACGCGCGCCAAAGCGCCACCAAATCCGTCTCCGACGCCGTCAACTCCCTAACTGGCTTGTCCATCAACTTCTCGACGTGCGGCTCCAACCTCGCTATCTCCTCACGCGACTTGCGCGTCAACTCATCATAGCGACGCACCGCTGCCGCCCTCCCACTCGACGCGTCGGACTTGGCACGCCTTGTCAACGACGACCACCATGTTGCCACACTATATCATTTTGCACGCATACGGTCAACACACACTGTCTACACACACTGTCTACACACACACACACACACACACACACACGTACCCAGTCGACGAGACGCGCACGTCATCGGCGAGACGACGCACCGCTCTCGTGTCCCTCTCCCGCTTCCTGCCCAGCCTGCCAATGTACCGCTGCATTCACCGCACGCTTCTTCGCAATATCTAAAACCGGGGCCGGGGCCTCTGCTCGACGCGAACCAAGGACTGCGCACGCGAGACTAAAATTTTTTGGTGCGCACACGAAACTCTCTCTCGCGCGTTCTCTCTCTCTCTCCTCTGACGCTCGCCGACCCCGCAACAGCAAAAAAAAAAAAAAGCGCCCTCGGCGCCACGTTCTTCGCTCGGTCGTCGACTACGGACCGCACCCATCACTCTTCGCCTCGCGCGCCCCTTCTAAATATCTGCCTTTTCTGCCACTTGGACGTCTTGGTCCGCTCCGCCCTCACCACCATCCACATGCCCTGCGCCATCAAGACCGTCACCACCGCCCCGATCACGCACACCGTGGTCAGGAACGCGTGCGGACTGTGTTCTAGACCGGACGTCAGGTTCATGCCGAACACGCCCACCATGGCACTCGCGGCCGACGTGCCGAACGACGCGATGGTGACATACAACGTCAGCCGGATGATCTTGTTTCGCTGCGCGTCGACCGACATGCCGATGAACTGCTCCGCGTTCGCTATCCGATTCCGCATGTTCACCGCCGAATTCTCCAACTCTTGCAGTTGATCGTCGAACGACTCGAACAACATTTCAACCTCCGCGTGCTCGGACACCGGCTGGCTGATCCCGGACGCGGACTTTGTCAAGTACATCATCGCCATGTCCTCGTCGTTCGCCAACACGTTCTGAATGGCCTTCAGCATATGGTCCACGCGCGCCTCCAGCGCCCCGACCGCGTCGGAAATCTCTCGCAACTCCCACAAATTCGAAAACGACCGGTCATTGATCACCTTGCCCAGCACGTGCTGCAGGTTGCCCGAGACCGTCCGGTGCTCCTCCTCGATCCTCTCGACCATCGTGATCAGCATCGCGTCCAGGCACCGCAGCTCGAACGTCTCTGCGCCCGAAGCTTCTATCTTGTCCAAAATCTGCTTCATCTGGTCGTACTCGCCCGCGCCCGCGCCCGCGCCCAGGTTGAACAGTCGCAGCGTCGAGGCATCGATGATCGATTGCATGGACTCCATGTTTACCAACAGCGCCGTCGGACGCACCACGATCGTCGTGATCTGGCGCCGTCCCTCCGTGTAGTTCGTGAACGAGCGCAAGTCGCGCAGGGGGAGCCGCGTCTCCAGCGCCAACTGATACTTGGTTATCTCTCCGCGTCGAGACGCGCGCGCACAGCGAAAGAGTCAGTCTCTGGTCTCGCTCGCAACGCGAAACTCACACTCACGCGCCTGTTGCGTTTTGTTTTGCCTACTTCTCACACACACGCACGCACACATACACGCACATACACGCACATACACACACACACCTGTCGCGTTTTGTTTTACTTACTTCTCACCGACCAGAAGATGTCGAACCCTCCCTTCGACGCGGCCACCACCTCGCGCATCACGATCAGGTTGCGCTTCTACCGCGAAAAAAAAAAGATATTAGCGCCTCTCTGTCGCGATCGCTCGTCAAGCGCCCGCGCGCTCACCACGTACAGCTTCGTCGGCGTCTACGAGCGCGGCATTCTTGCTCACGATCGGCCGCGCCATCGTCAGACATCGCCGACCGCTCCTCGCCAAGTGCTCGCGCCAAAAAGCGCCTCTCTCCCAACTCGCGTTCCACCCCGCCCGGCCGCCAGCCGCCACTCGACGTGGGTCCATCATCATCGCACATCCCCACACAAACGTGCGCGCGCCCTCCGGCCTCCCCCGCGTCGCCAACCTCGCGGCGGACGAGCACGCCACCTCG
The DNA here is from genome assembly GCA_964023215.1 of Eledona agricola. Lineage (NCBI taxonomy): Eukaryota > Metazoa > Arthropoda > Insecta > Coleoptera > Tenebrionidae > Eledona > Eledona agricola. The sequence continues at coordinate 30,607 of CAXIEJ010000044.1, read as the reverse complement.
GCGCGACCCGCAACACCTCGAGCGACCTGCGACCCGCGCCACGACGCCTTCAACGATCGAAATATGTCAACAGAATCGAACCCGAAGAGCGTGAGCGCACGCATGTCCGACTCGTGTGTCACGTCCCAACTAGCTCTCTAGCTCACGGGCAGAGAAAGGACAACCTTCGCGCCGACAATAATATATATAATATCACACACACACACACACACACACACACACACACAATTGCTAACTTGGTTCTCGACGAATTTTTCGTTTTGTACCCTTCCTTCACATACATTTCTCTCTCTCCCATCCCCCCACGCGCGCGGCCGCCAAACTCCCGCCATGAACAGTCTCTTCTACCTCCAGATGTTTCTGGCCACCGCCACCAACCTCAGCCTGGTGCCCACATGCTATTTCTGCTTCAAGCGCGATCTCATCACCGACGGAATCATCTTCGCGTTCGAAGCCACCATCTCCGCCCTCTTCCACTACTGCGACGTGTGGGAACGCAGCCCCGTCTGTACGGACGATACACTCACTCTCACTCTCACTCGCGCGCACTCGATTCACACTGCCCTCCCTTTCACCAGTGAGCGAGCACGAGCAATGCAACCTCCTCTACATGACCGCCGGGCAGTGGCACCGCCTCGACAACGTGGGCGCCGTGCTCATCTTTCAGACGACCCTGCTGCGCATGTCCTACATCAAATCGCTCTCTGTCAAGGACTTTATTCGCTGGAGTGGACTCTTCATCTGCCTCCTCGTCCAAGAAATCAGCCCGTGGGACACAGTGCTCGGCGCCATCCCGCCCATCTACGTCGGCATCTCCGTCGCCTGGCCGGCCGTCAGGCACTACAAGAAGTTCCACAACTTCAACTTCTACATCGGCGTCGCCTTCGCGCTCATCGCCGGCCTCTACTTCGTGCAGGGCCTAGACGAAGAGAGGGACTGGATGCGCATCGGGCACTACCTCTGGCACCTGCTCATCGGAATCGCCACCTACTACCTGTACAGTTCGGTCACTCCTTAGCGCGCGCGCGCATCGTTTTCAGGTGATGTCGAAAACCTCGATCTTAGATCCATCGCTTGTTTGTTTCAAATACCACGTTCGCAGCTCACCCGCCTCCTCCTCGTCCAAGTTGACGGCCGTTCCGAACGACGAGGCGCGTCCCCCGCTCGCTTCGGGTGGTTTTCTCGCGTGACACCGTCGCGGCGGTCTCGATCGAAACCTGTCAAAAACGTCAGTTTTTCTTTTTGAGCCGTTGCGCGCGCGCCGAGAGAGAGAGAGAGAAGTGCACACACACATCGCCGGAGCACACGTACTTGTTTCTGGCCGCTGGCAACGCTGTTCGAAACGGCCGGTCTCTGCCCCCGAACCGGAGCTGTCCCGACTCTTTCTTGCCCCCGATGCCCCCGCCCAGCCGCCGCGGGACCCAGCCGCGCGTGATCCGCTCTCGCTCCTGCTCGACCAAGATTTGCGCGCCGTCCAACATCATCCTGTTGGTTTGCTTCCAGGCCGCGAGAAAGTCCCCCTCGCGCTGAAACGTGACGAACGCGTAGCGCCTCGACGCCCCGGTGGCGACGTCTCGGACCAGGCGCAGGTGAGCGACGGGCCCGAAGGAGTCGAAGAGTGACTCGAGCGTGGACGCGGTCGTCTTCGGATGGAGCCGGGCGACGAACAGGGTCAGGTGGGGGTCGCCGACCACGTTCTTGTCGTTCCGGGGGGAGTCTCCGCGAAGGGAGGGTGAGTACAAGAGAGGAAGGAGAAGTGACGGGTTTTTTTTTGCCGCGCGTGTGACACTTACATTGAGCGCTGAGGGCGCGGGTGACAGCTCGGTCGTGGAGTTCCAGCCCGAGGCCGTCTATGCAGCCGGCCTTAACGGGGTCGTACTCGAGCTGAAAGTGCCGCAGGGGCGGCTCCCTCCCGCAATAGAAGTGCGGGCGCGCGTGGGCCATGAGACGTGCGGCTGCGTGACACAATTTTCCCGACGTCTGTGCTCCGCGAGCCAGCCTGTCTATTTTCAGACGCACGAAGAGACGTTAAATAAATGCGCAATTAGCCTATACTTGTTTTGTGCCCCGAGCGCGAATCGGCCGCTATTTTTAGACGCCTGAAAACGTCGAATGTCACTACTCTTTACTGTCATCCGGGCGCAGGTCAGACGCGTCCAGAGAGCACACGGGACGCGTGCTAAACACGTTCACTACTCGAGCAGGAGTTGGCCGCGACTAGTTGGCAATTGGATTCAGAGTGCGCTACGGGGTGTATTGAGATTGTGCACGACCGGCCATCACGGTGGTGCGTCAGCGGATGAGAGAGAACTGACAATGAGAGCGCGATGGCTGCGGCGCGATCGAGGCGTGTAGGGGTCATCAATGAACAGTGACAAGGGTTTCGTCAACGCGTCGGCACTGAAGGTGGCCGCCGGCCGTTACGTGAATCGGATCAGCCTCTCCTTCTTGTATGGCATGTATCTGATGCTGATCAGCGGTACGCGTCTATCCCCGCAGCCTGACCGATGCGACACACACGTGCGCGACTGACCTCCCCGAGCGCGCCGTTCCCAGGCAGCTACTATGCGTTTTCGAGCTACGCCGAGGAGGTGCGGTCCCTGTTGAAGTTCACGCAGACTGAGATCAACACGATGTCGTCTTTGTCGGCGATGACCAGCAACGGTACGTGAGGAGTGCGGCGTCACCCCGGCCTCTCTCCCTTGGAGAGAGAGAGTCGTTGCAATTGTACGCGCGAGACACTGATTGGAGCCGCGCGCAGGCTGCATTGCATTTGGCATCCTTCTCGACCGATTCGACTTCCGACTCTCGATCCTCATCGCGAGCGTCATGACGTCGATCGGCTACGCGCTGACTGGGCTGGGGTGCAAGCAGCTCATCAGCCACCACTACCTGTGGATGGCCCTCTACCTCGGCATGGCGAACCTCGGCAACATGGGCGCCTACTTGGGCAGCATGAGGGTGAACATCGCGAACGTAACGAGCAAGCTGGAGGGCCCGGCCAGCGGCGTGATGGTGGCGCTGTACGCACTCAGCGCGATGTTCATCTCCCTCATCTACATTGGCGTGGGCTCCGTGACGACGTTCATGTACGTACTGAGCGCCGGCACCGGCATCTCCTTCCTGCTCGGCGCGGTCGCCATGCACTCGCCCAAGAAGCCGGGAAACGCCGCCGACTCGGATCAACAAGGTACGTGCGCGTGGCATTTCGGCAAGAGTAAGTGTAGAGTTTTATTAGTAAATGCGTGCGTTGACATGTTTGACACCAAGCCAAACCCGACGACCGCGTCCACGTCTCCCAGCTGAGCGGCTACTTCGAGACCACGAAGATCTGGTCATGGACACTGGCCGTGTTCGCGCTCTACACGGGGACCGCCCCCGCCTGCATCCTGACCATCCTGTCCACCCTCTGGTCCCAAATCGAATCCTACGGCTACCAGTCGTCCGTCTCCTCGTCGACCGCCGTGATGATCTTCTCCGTCGCCAACTGCGTCGGGCGCTTCTCCTTCGGCTGCGCATACTACTTCCTCTCCACGCGCAGCTACCTGGCCACCTCCAACTTCCTCATCACGCTCTTCTTGCTGGCGCTCTTCTCCGCCAAGATCTTCGTCGACCACTACGCCTTCTTCATCGTCTTCATCACCGGACTAGGCCTCGCCTACGGCGTCATGTTCACCACCATCCCGATCGGCGCCCGCACCTACTTCGGCTTCAAGCGATACGGCGTCGTCCTCGCCATCTCGCTCTGCCCCGTCTCACTGGTCTCCTTCCTCTACTTGTTCGCCTCCGGCCAGTTCTACGACCACCTCGTCGAACCCGGGCAGAACTCCTCCAAGTGCGTCGGCAGCCAGTGCTACCTCTACACCTACATCCTCATGATGCTGGTCACGCTCCTGGGCCTCCTGATCACCGTCTGGTTCTACGTCAAGGAGAGGCGGTGCTGCCAGCGCCAGGCGCAGGAGGCGGCAGCGTAGCTCGCGCCCATTCGCAGCCGGGAGAACAGCGCGAAAGCAAGCGGGTGGCCCTTGGTCGCGCGCCCAGACCGAGTGCCAGGCGAGAGTTGTGGCAGTGTTCCAACATTCAATTGCGCGTTCGCGCCCCTCTCTCTATCTCCTCTTCCCCGGGCTTAATTTTTTTTTTTCGCCGTGATTTTTTCGTGTGCGGCGGCGCGTCGGGAGGTTCTGTTTTGCCTCATTCTCGACTGAGCGGTCCTTAGGGTGTTTCTCCGCGCGTCCCACTCGTCGTCTCGGAACATGGCTAAATGGACGAGTTACACCAACAAGGTGCTCGGATTCAAAGTGGACTACCCATGCAGCTGGACGGTGAATGAGAACACCGACTTCGGCGTCGTGGTGATGTCCGAGTTCGATGTGGCGGACAACGCAGGTATGACGGTGCGGCCGAGGCGCGTGAGGAGCCTCTCCGACTTTGGCGGACGGGTGTTTTTAAAACCGGGTGGTCTTTTCGCGCGCATCACGTACAAAACAGTCTGACGCACTCAGAACCGCTTCCCCGTCGCTCGCTCGGCGGCACGGCGACGACCCACCTCGCGACTGACCCCTCTCCCCCATCTCCTTTTTGTTTCCGCGCGCGCCCAGACGCGAGGCTCGCGTGTTCGGCCCTCACCCTGATGAGCCAGAAGGTGTTCGACGTCACGCTGGAACAATACACGAAAGATCAGCTGGTGCGGTTCCAACAAATGACGCAAGCCCCGGTGAAGGTGAAGCGGGACGCGATGCTCGACGGACGCGTCGCGCACACGGCGTTGATAACGGTCGAAAGTCATCACGGGCCGCTGTGTTCGTTCTTCATGTGGACGCTGGCGGACGCACAGGCCTACATGTTGGTCTTCCATTGCGTGATGGCGCAGTTCAAAGACCGCTTGGGTGACATCCGGCACATAACGAAGACCTTTTCCATAATCGAGGTCGTGTCGCCGTTGCGGTTGTTCGCCCCGTGCGTCGAGCCCACGATCGGCTGCCTGTTCCGCATTCCGGCCGAGTGGCGTCTGGACGAACGTCGTCGAGGTTCGTCGCGAGTCTCTGTTTTTTTTTTCTTTTTCCCCCGTTCGAGTCGAAATAGTTGACTTTCTCTCTCTCTCTCTCTCTCTCTCTCTCTCTCGCGCACGCCAGACGACGACCTTTCGTGCAGTTCGCCGCGCGAACCGAAGCCGCTGCTGACGGCCAGGGCGAACAAGGGAAACGCCACCGTCAAGCTCCTGGACCACTCGCGCGTCGATCTGGACGAGCACGTCGAGCATGTCAAGGCCCGACTCCAACGCGCGATGGTGTCCGAACTGCACATCGTTCCTGTGCGCGTCAACGGCGCGCTCGCCTCGCGCGTGCTGGCGTGGGACCTCAAGGGCTTCCAGAACCTGCGCCGATGCGTGCAGCTGTTCGTCTGCTTGCAGGGCGACGACGACGCGGAGCCGGCATCTCTAATCTCCCTCCTTTGTACGGCGACACTGTCTCCCGGCTCCAGCGTCGGCAACGTCGACGAAACGCTCGACTTGATCGTCCGCTCGTTCCGCATGTGCCCTCAACCGGAAAACGCGCCCGCGTCGGCGCACCTCGACCGTCTGTCCTCCGAGCGCATCCAGCGCGAGTGGCTTCTGGCCTGCAAGCTTGACTCGCGCTTCGGCCTCTACTTTGACCAGAGACGCTACGTCATGAAGGAGGAGTCGGTGTCGGCCGCGGGCATCTCCTTCTGTCGCGTCGGCACGGACGAGGCGGACCCGGACACGACCTTCTCGATCTTTTTGCGGCCGCACGCGGGCGAGGAGGTCGCGGACTTCAAGGCCATCACGAAGGACGTGATAAAGAACTTGAGGGCGATGTCGGGCAGCGTCATCGAGATGATCTCCGCGACCGACTGCCTCGTCGGGCGCATGCGCGCGCACACCCTGATCTGCAAGGGAAGCATGCCGAACATCCCCGGCATGCCCGACGTGGCGCTGGATCCGATGTATTTCATATACAAGATTATCATGAACGACGAGCGCAAGGTGTCGGTGCTGATCGCGTACATGAGCAGTCCCTCCATGTGGGCGCAGGAGTGGGAGGTGGTCTCTTCCTTCATCGACACGATTCACTGGCTGCCCGAGCGGCACTACGCGGGCCGACTCGGAGTAGTCGAAAGGAGTTGAATATAATTATTCAAGACGCGCGTGTGTGTGTGTGTGCAAGTGCATTTTCTATTTCTAGCGCGAGATTCTTTTTTTAGTGTGACCAGAGTTTCTCAACTGCGGCGTTCGATATTAGAGAACTCGAGCCGAATTGCTGCTCGCGCAGTCTGAACAGAGTCTATTTGGCGCCGGCAGTTGCAGCGGACTGATAGCGAAGAAGACGATCTCTACCCGACGTGTGTGTGTGTGTGTGCAAGGCGTATCGCACGTGTTCCGAGAAACATGCTGAGCACCGAGCGAGAGGTGTCGTGGAGCGACCCGCAGAAGAAGGTGCGTGACGCTTTACCGCGCCGAGTTGCGCGCGAACCCACTGCAGCTGTGTCTCTGATGTGCGACTCCCTCGCAGATCTTCAAAGGTTGGATCAACGCCAGCTTGGCCAAAATTACAGATAAGCGACTTCGCGTGGAGGATCTGACGCGCGACCTGAGAGATGGCGTGCTGCTGATCTACGTCTTGGAGGTGCTTTCGAGTACGGTGCGAATTTGAGCCGCTCTTCGCCTGCGAGATAGATACTGACCCCGCGCGCATCTCTCTCTTCTAGATGAGTCGCTAGGCAAGCGAAACGAGCCCAAGCCCGGCACCGACCTGCAGAAGATGAAGGCGATCGAGAACTTGAATCTTTCGCTCAAATTCATTCACAGTCAAGGTATTCGAGTGGTGGGCGTCGGGCCGGAAGACCTCTACGATGGGAACGAAAAGCTGACGATGGGCGTACGATGATGATACGTGTGTGTGTGTGCGTGTGCGTGTGTGCGTGTGCGTGTGTGCGTGTGTGTATAGAGCATGTGTGCGTGTGTGTATAGAGCATATGTGTGTGTGTGTGTATAGAACATGTGTGTGTATAGAACATGTTTGCGTGTGTATATAGAACATGTTTGCGTGTGTATATAGAACATGTTTGCGTGTGTATATATATATAGAACATGTTTGCGTGTGCATATATATAGAACATGTTTGCGTGTGCATATATATAGAACATGTGCGTGTGTGTATATAGAACATGTGCGTGTGTGTATATAGAACATGTGCGTGTGTGTATATAGAACATGTGCGTGTGTGTATATAGAACATGTGCGTGTGTGTATATAGAACATGTGCGTGTGTGTATATAGAACATGTGCGTGTGTGTATATAGAACATGTGCGTGTGTGTATATAACATGTGCGTGTGCATGTATATAACATGTGTGTGACACGTGTGTGTGTGTGTGTCACGTGTGTGTTTCTTTTTTGACCGCGTGTTTTCCTCGGACGAGCGCGTCGCTGACGACTGGTCGTTGTTTTTTGGGTCCAGCTGGTGTGGACGTTGATCCAGAGGTACCAGTTCGGAGAGAGGGAGTCGATGGCCAAGTTGAAGCAGTGCTTGCAGAAGTGGCTGCAGGAGGTTTTGAACGAGGAGTCCCGCTTCGACTTTTCGTGCCTGTACGTCGTGCGGGAGAGGAGCGCGCGGCGGCCGCGGTTGTTGTATTGGAGAGCGTGTTGCACTGACGCGCGCGCGTGCGCCCATATTTTTTTTTTTCCCTCCACCTCCCCCGATTTGCTCTATTTGCCACCGCCGTCGACTGAAACAGATGGGTTGACGGGAGGCTGATAGCGAGACTGGTGAATGTGCTCGCGCCCGGGTCGATCTCGAGCGAGGAGGTGGCGTCGAAGAGCGCGGTGGAGTTGACGAGGCAGGCGCAGAGACTGTCGAGCGAGAAGTTTCACATTCCAGAGATCATCACGGCGGAGGAGTTGGTTTCACAGACCGACGAGGGGTTGCAGCTGATCATGCTGTCCTATTTTCGGAACTACGACTTGGAGCGTCGAAGTCGCGAGGTGACGAGTGCGGAGTTGGAGGTTGCGGGTCGGCCGACGGTGTTTGCGGGGAATCGCGACGAGTGCTCGATGGAGGAGAGGCTGCACCTGGTGTGCCGGCTGGAGGGAGGGGGAGTCGCGCCGGTGGAACTCTACTGCGTGAAGGAGGGTGCATACGGGTGCCGGGTGCGCCACGGGTCGCGGCCGATGCGCGGCATCGAGTTGAGGATGGCGAAGGAGGGCGAGGAGGGCGAGGCGGAGCCGCTGTTGTTCGTGAGCGAGGGGGATCGGCGCCGGATGGCGGGGGCGGAGGAGGCGAAGGAGGCGCTCGAGAGAGAGTTGGCGATGCTGAAGGAGCAGGAAGGCCTGTCGACGCAGGAGTCCGAAGCGCTGGAGAGCATGTCCCAGAAGTACCAGCAAGCGCTGCTGGAGCGACGCGACATGGAAGCGCTGCTGGAGCAGAGCGAGCGCGCGCAGATGGAGAGTCGGAGCGAGCTCGGGCGTCTGTCGAGTCAGTATGAGGCGGTGATCGCGAAGAAGTGCGGGGAGGTCGACCAGTTGGAGGAGGAGGCCCGGCAACACGAGGCCATGCTGGCGGAGAAGCAGAAGGAGATCGGGAAGTTGGAGGCGAGCAGTCAGCTGATGTCCGGTGAGTTGGAGGAACTGAGGAAGGCGATGGCTGACATTGAGATGATGAGGTACAAGGTGTTCGCGGAGATGGACCAGATGGAAGCTGAGAAGCAAGGTGATCGTCAGGATGAGGAGGAGAAGGATGAGGAGGAGAAGGATGAGGAGGAGAAGGATGAGGAGGAGAAGGATGGTGAAGGCGAAGGTGACGATTCGTCGAGAGTGACGGAAGAGACCAAAACGGCCCCGTCTGCCTCGCCCTCAATGTCGAGGGATGTGTCGGAGGAGCAGTTGGACGCACCCGTGTTCGGCGCGAAGGCGTCGAAGTTGCCGGGCAAGGAGAGGGAAAGTTACCTTTCGCTGACGTCGCGACTCGAGGAGAACATTTTCCGCCTGAAGTTGCTGTTGACGGGCGCGCAACACGAGTTGAGTGACGCGCGCATTGACCACGAGCACGCGGTGGCGCGGTACGAGGCCGAGTTGGAGTCGTTGCGCGCGCGCGCGGAGCGAGGTGAGCAGTCGCTCGCCGAGACCGAGTCGAGCTACGCGGAGCGCTTGGACCAGAGCGAGCAGGCGCACGCGTGGCTGAAGAAAAAGTACTACTACGTCATCGACGAGTGCAAGGCGAACATGACGAAGATGATGGCCGACCAGCAAAAGCAGTACGACGAGTTGTCGGCGATGCGGTTGAAAGTGTCCAAGTACAGTCGCCAGATCATCGAGTTACAGATCATCAAGAACAACAGCGAGATCCGGGTAGAAGCCCTCCAGGAGAAGATCGAGGCCTTCCGCGACGAGAGTCTCAAGCTGAAGCAGGAGATCTCGCAGCTGGACAATGACATCCAAGAGGCCGAGAGTTCGATTCGCTCGGTCATCGACTGGTTCGAGAACGGCGACAACTCCGGCATTCCGCCCGACACCGTGCAGCTGGACGAAGATTCGGACAACCGTCTCAGCACCTTCCGCCAATACACCGAGACCAAGTTGGCCAACCTGAACGACTTCAAGCGCGTGATCGTCCAGCGGACCGTCGACCTCCAGGATGAGATCGAGGAGCTCAGCCAGACTCTCTCCTACCTGGACCAGCAACTCAAGTGCCACGCCTCCGAGAAGGACCAGCTTTTGCAGGTGATCGACTGCCTTCGCGAACAACTCAACCAGTGCCTCCTCGACCTGGCCAAAACTCGCCCGCTCCCGCCCACCGGCGGCTCGTTCTCTCGCCCCGCCTACCTCGGCCTCCCCGACCAGTGGATCCTCTGCATCTCCTCGCTGGAGCAGCTCGGCCCGGCCGACCTGCTCCTCCTGCTCAAGGAAAAGATCCACCACCTTGACCACATCTGCCACAAGGTGGAGAAATTCCGCAAGCGCCTCCAACTCTGCGTCAAGACCCACTCCCGCGAGGGATCCCTCTCTCGCCTCAGCCTGGAGGCTGGCAATCGGCAACGGCACGTCGACGCGCCGGAAACGACCGCGCCGGAGTCGGCAACCACCACCACCGGAGAAAAACAGCACACTGCGGTCTCCACCGGCGAGTCCCCCAATAACGCTTCGACCTCTGACTCCAGCGGCTCCGCTGCTGCCTCTGACTCTGGCGGCTCCGAACTGAGCGCCAAGGCGTCCAAGACTCTCAGCACCACCTTCCACAACACAATCTCTAACTACGTCCGCATCTGCTACGACATCTTCTTGACCTTCGAAGAGGGCAAGCAACTTTCCACCCTCGCTCCCTACCTGTCTTCTACAACACCTCTTTGCGAGTGCGGCGAGCACCTGCCAACTCCGCCTCTCCCTCGCAAGAAGAGCCGGTGGCCCATCTTTTTCTCTCTGGTCCTGATCACCACCTTATTCGGGTTCAAGTACGCCATCAATCGCGACATCAGCCCTTCTCACCTCAACGCGCCCACCCGCACTCTCCACACGCACACCGGGTTCTACGTGTGAGCTCCGCTCCATCTGTCGCTTGCTACGCGCGCGCGACAGGGTCGCTCATGTGCCTCCCTGTCACGCTCTGTGCGCGCGCGATCGGAGCGCCACCCAACACACACCATGTGAATAGCGAGAGCGCGTCGTGGCCATTGCTTCAGAGCTAAGAGTGCAATGGCTCGCCTGGCGCACGGCCGGAAGCGGACACTGCGCGCGGTGCGCGCGATTCTAGGCCCGGCATCTGCACTCAGAGGCGGGATGCAAGAAGACGAGCGCGACACGCTATTATTATCATCTACGCGAATAATAATCTAATACACAACTAATACACGATAGTTTATATATATATACAATTAATACATGATAGTTTATATATATATACAATCAATATACCATAATCTATATATATACAATCAATACACGATAGTTTATATATATATACAATCAATACATGATAGTTTATATATATATACAATCAATACATGATAGTTTATATATATATACAATCAATACATGATAGTTTATATATATATACAATCAATACATGATAGTTTATATATATATACAATCAATACATGATAGTTTATATATATATACAATCAATACATGATAGTTTATATATATATACAATCAATACATGATAGTTTATATATATATACAATCAATACGCCATAATCTATATATATACAATCAATACACGATAGTTTATATATATATACAATCAATCCATGATAGTTTATATATATATACAATCAATCCATGATAGTTTATATATATATACAATCAATCCATGATAGTTTATATATATATACAATCAATCCATGATAGTTTATATATATATACAATCAATATACCATAATCTATATATATATACAATCAATACACCATAATCTATATATATACAATCAATACACCATAATCTATATATATACAATCAATATACCATAATCTATATATATACAATCAATACACCATAATCTATATATATACAATCAATACACCATAATCTATATATATACAATCAATATACCATAATCTATATATATACAATCAATATACCATAATCTATATATATATACAATCAATACACCATAATCTATATATATATACAATCAATACACCATAATCTATATATATACAATCAATACACCATAATCTATATATATACAATCAATACACCATAATCTATATATATACAATCAATACACCATAATCTATATATATACAATCAATACACCATAATCTATATATATACAATCAATACACCATAATCTATATATATACAATCAATACACGATAGTTTATATATATATACAATCAATATACCATAATCTATATATATACAATCAATATACCATAATCTATATATATACAATCAATACACCATAATCTATATATATACAATCAATATACCATAATCTATATATATACAATCAATACACCATAATCTATATATATACAATCAATATACCATAATCTATATATATACAATCAATACACCATAATCTATATATATACAATCAATACACCATAATCTATATATATACAATCAATATACCATAATCTATATATATACAATCAATACACCATAATCTATATATATACAATCAATATACCATAATCTATATATATACAATCAATACACGATAGTTTATATATATATACAATCAATACACGATAGTTTATATATATATACAATCAATACATGATAGTTTATATATATATACAATCAATATACCATAATACCATAATCTATAGATACACAATCAATACATGATAGTTTATATATATATACAATCAATATACCATAATACCATAATCTATAGATACACAATCAATATACCATAATACCATAATCTATAGATACACAATCAATATACCATAATCTACCTATATACTACATGAACAACAATTTGCCTATATATATTGTATACCAGTACTACAGTGTGTTTTTTAAGCGTAGAAAAGCACAACAATCAAAATAGAGGTCAAAATTTTTATACACAACAATCAAAATAGAGCTTAAAAAAAAGGCAATGTTAATGTTACAGATTAGGAGCGAGAAAGGCTTTCCTCATCCTCGAACAGCGCGCATTGGAGTGGCGACGTGGGAACCGCAGGTCGGAGAGAGTCAGAGCCAGTCGTCGATCAGAATTGGTCGATCGGGGTCGTCTTCACTGGATGACTCAACAGCGACGACTTTATCATCTTGTTGGGAGTGGTCGTCATCATCATTATTTGGAGGGGAGAGGAGAGGAGGAGCGAGTGGAAGGGGTTGGTCGGAGAAGGCGTAGGGTCGATCTTCGATCTCTTGAATCCGATCGACGTGGTTGATGACGACCTGGACGCTGAGGTTGGTGGCATAGTCCACGACATAGACGATGGCGTTGTTGTTCACATAGAGTTGTGAGAGTGGAAGTGGGCGAAGGTGGGAGAAGTCGGGTTCGACGTCGTCTCCGCATTCGTAGACCAAACGGTCTTGGACAAGGACGCTGGGTTCGAGAAAGCCGAGGTCTAGTCGAAGGACATCGTCGACGAATGAGCCGAGCGTGAGGGAGTTGGTGTCAGCGCGAAGATGGACAAAATGGCGAGAGCAAACGTAGCAATTTGGGTTTTTCTCATCTGGTCGCGTCGTCAGCAAGTAACCGGCGCCTTCGGTGGCTGCGCGAACCAAGAAGGTTTGTCGACATCGATCGAGTTCCGAGGTGAGGATGGTGACGGCCTGGAGAGCGACGAGGCCGGCGATGATGGCGTTGGTGGTGGCGATGGAAGGAACGATCTGGCCCGCCTCGCTCTTGACATCGAAGCGTGATCGCATCGGTATGTTGAATTGAGAGCATCTCAAGTTGGAGGCGGCGGTGACAAAGTTCAAGTGCCATATTTGGTCCTTGTCCCAGGTGGTGGTCGTGGCAGATCGCGCCGATTCGCATAGATGGCGCGTCGCATGGAAAAACTCGCGCACGCATTGGCCAACGTTCCAAACCTCTCGATCTCCGGCGTCAGGCAGCGCCAAGACGTTTTCGGACACGAGTAGGATCGGGACGAAGGAAGATTCGTCCGAGGTGGTGACGGTGATCGGTGTCGAATTCTCGTCGACCGGGCAACTTCTGCGCACATCCATACGGTAGGGCGTAGGGGTGACGGTGACCAGGTCCACCTCCATCGCGCAAAGATGCAAAATATCGGTGCAAAAGACACGATGGAAAATCGACGAAACGTCGTCTCCAACGCGTCGTTTCGCCTCCAGGCACCTCCTATCTTCCTCGAGCGTGCTCCGGACTTCGCTCGAGAATGCGTCATCCTCGCGGTCATTCGCGAGAAACATCTCCAGACCATGATCTCGCTCGAACAGTCTGGAAAACAACTCTTTTGCCCATACAACGGCGTGTATGGGTTCAGTCGGTCGACTCCGAATCGTACACACTGGAAATTGTTTCGCGACTGGTTTCGGCTCGCACTCAAAGCAACCACCCCCCGCGAATGGCTGCACTTGTCCCACCCACCCGCTCGTGCCGCTGTCCACGAGCGGCACCTTCGCCGCCAAGCAAACGCGGTTGACGTGACGCCTCGCGGACAGATTGTCCAACGCGTTCAAAACAATGTCGAACCTCTTCACATAGTCGACGCCATACCCAGAACGCTTGATGTCGTCGAAATGCGCCTCAATCTGGCACTCTGCTGCGCCATGCTGCGCATATCGCAATGCCGATTCTCTCGCAATTTTCGCCTTCGATTTTCCAATGTGTTCTCTTCGAAACAAAAACTGCCGATTCAAGTTGCTCACGTCGATCGTGTCCAAGTCAATCTGCTCTCTCCGTCAGTCACCAGCTCTCTACTCCCTCCATCTGCGAGCCTGTCCGTCCAGATAAAACTCGGATCAAAAAAAAAAAAAAACTTCTCGGCCACGTGTTCGAGTCTAGACCATGCATGCGCACCTCAAAGCGCAACACCCGCTCGGAACTCTCTCTCTCTCTCTCACGCCAAACAAAAAAAAGAAACGCACCAAATCAATCTTCCGAAATCCCATCATAACCAAATTTTTCACGAGCTCGCACCCTATTCCTCCTGCTCCGAGCACGAGGACCTTCGCCCTCTGAATCCTGCAAAACGTATTGTCGCCATAAACCTGGCGAGTCTCTCGCCACGCGTCGGGCATAGCACTCTCAGAGTCGATCGAACTGCCCGGCAGATGCTCTCTCCCCACCTCCCCTCGACGAGACGTGCGTTCGTCAAGTGTCGCGCGCTGAAGACCCTTCTGCTCGAGCCTCGCGCAACGCAAGAGGGGGAAAAAAAGACAACTCTCGCGTACCAAACTTTAATCCAAACGATGCAAAAAAAAAAAAAAAAAAAAAAGGAATCATATCGCGTACAACACACACATTTGTCTCGTCCCGGCAAAGATTCTGTGCCATGCGAGTCTATCCCGCCCCTGCTTCAAGCATCGCCTCTCGCAACTCCGCCCTCCTTTATTCGGCCTCTGTCGTGCGCGCGCGAGAGCGTTCGCAGCGTCGACGCGCACATGCGCGCTCAAAACTATGAAAAAACACCTAGGTAACTCTCTATTCAAGAGAACAACCGAGCGCTCTCCTTCTTTCTCCCATCATCGTCGAGAACAAATATACTCGAATTCGCGCGCGTGCGCCTCTCTAGCTTCGAAGCACTCTCTTCCTGCCGTCTGTCTGCTAACGACCGCCATTTTTCCTCTACCGCGGACATCGGACGAACGGCTCTCTTCGCGAAATCAGGCATCACCACCGACCGCACGCCGCACTTCTCAAAACTCAGGGCCCAATTCATCCACCGGCTCCGAGTGAAATACGACTCGGCATTCACAAAACTCGAACTTGTACGACATTTGCACATACACACACACACACACACACGCCTTAACTGCCAACACGAACGGCCAAAAAGCTCTCCCTCAAAGCCGAAACCGACACCGTCGGCACTGAATCAGGCAGAGTCACGCTCAACTCAACTTCTCCAAGCGAAACAGTCGACTCACTCAACCGGCCCGCCGATCCATCGTGCTGTGTGTGCAGGTACAAAAAAAAATTAAAAAAAAAAAGTGTGCATGGGACATACACACACCCACATGCTCGTACACTTACCTCGAACTACGTCTCGCCGACCTCCTCTGAGCACTCAGGCGCACTTTTAAGTTCCTAGACTTCAGACATGTCTGTCCAATTTGCGAAAATCTCGTCTGCCGCCGCGACATCCTGTCCTTCCCTCTTCTCTCTCCCTCGACCAAATCCATCGACTTGTGTCGACGATGTTGTTACTGCATCCGACGGTACATCTTCCTGAAGGCATTCAAACGAAAAATGGAGGTCCGGCGCAATTGCGAACTCTCCAGACTCTATCAACAACTCGTCACCATCCATCGCGATATCTCGACCATCATGCCCAATTTCAAAGGACTGGTCCTCTCCCTCTCTCATCTGCTCGAGGTGTTCTCCATATCAGACTGCCAGCTATCACCCACCGAATGCGACAGTCCACTCCTTCTCTCGCAGTCCACTATATGCGAACTTACGCAACGAAGCGACGAAGTTCAACGAGAAATCTCCGGAAACTACACCGCACTCTTCACGCAACTCAACGCACTCTCGCAGATCCGCAATTCATCCCTGGCCACCAAAGACCTCACCAGATCCATCCGACTCGCCATGACAGATTCAATGTCTTCCAGTTCCGGGGAATTCCAACAACTCACATCCTATCTCTCTCACGCCAAACAGTTCTTCATGGAACATGGTATGCTAGACGTATGCCTACAGCAGTCCACGCCAACCAGACGACAGCCGGCAGGCGTCAGCTCAAATTATGATTCCAGTTCTTCCAGTTCCGGACTCAAATCCAGATCCAGTTCCAGTTCCGGACTCAAATCCAGTTCCAGTTCCGGACTCAAATCCAGTTCCAATCGAAAAATTAGTCCAGAGCACAGAGATGCCTCGACTCATATGGAAGACCATATTGAGACAGGAATAAGTGCACTACGCTTATCGATCAGCCTCCCGAACCTGGAAACAACCACCGAACACGCTAAATTCTGGCATTGGCCTCATTCGAACAACTTCTCCTCTTCCGCGCCGTCAGACACCGGAATGTCCCACCTATCCCCTCAAGAGCAGCGAGGAGGTCATGTCCAGCCGCTCATCCGATACGTCTCACTCGTGTCGTTCCCGATGTGCGGCGGTGTCGTCATCTCAATCGCCGGATCCAACTTCGAGCCCGACACGGCTGTGTGGCTGAACGACATGCCCGTCTCCAAAAGACAAGTGCTCTTCCTCGACGAGGCACACATGAACTTCGTCACGCCAGCGATGGCACATGAAGGACCTGTTTCGCTCACATTGCAAAACACAAACAGCGAAAAAACCGTTTTAACCAATGTGCTCTATTGCTCGAATGACAAAACACTCGTCGAAACTTTCTTCAAATCTCGCAGCGACACGTCTGTCTTCGACTACTGGACCGGCAAGTGAAGCTCTGGCCAATGCTCATCCACTATTTCCACACGTACGTCTCGACTTGTATCCCATTTTTACACTCTCTCGAATTCAGTCCGAGTGATGACACGAGAACAGATAGCTGAACACGTTGGTGCGCATCGCGCCACCATCGTCCAGCGGGGAAGAGATGCGTCGGACTTTTTGCAATTCGCCTCTTTTTTTTCCGTCTCAAACGGCGCGAAAAAGAAAAAGAGGAAAAAAAAAATAATTTCGAACTTCTCTTCCCGGCGGTGTCGAATCGCGCGCGCGTTCGCGCATCCCCCTGATGCAGAAATGCTTCAAAGTGTCGCCAGCAATGCCATTAGAATGGCGGCGGCGGTGCCCTGATCGGACCCATTCCGCGTGCGAGAAAAAAAAAGTGCGAGATGCACCCTCCTCAAACTAATCACTCTCTTTCCCTCTCCGACACTGCAGATGAGCGTCGTTGCGAGAAAAAGCGCCAACTACTCTCCTCCTCTAAAAATCGAACGCTCCGAAAAAAAAAAAAAATTCTCTCTCATACCAAATTCAACTCTATTCTGCGGCAAAAAAACCTTCCAGACATGCGCGTCCGGATTAACGATGCAGTCACCACAGAACTCGATCTCAAACTCGAATCACACCCAACCATCTGATGAGGTGAGTCAGATCGATGGCGACACGATAGGCGAAAACAGTTACGTGGTGCTGTTCTCAGCGCGCGACAACGTTCACATCATCACCGTTCGAAGCGGACAGATCTACTACAACAAACTGGGATACTTCTATCACGAAGATATGATCGGCATGCGATACGGATCTAAAGTATGAAATCCGGACGCTCCAACCGTCGCGCATCACACTTTTTTTTCCCCCTTTCCAATTCACACTCACCCCATCCCTCCGCTGCTGCGCGTCGACCACGCACTCCTTCTGTCGAAGCTCTATGCCAGGCGACCTCCCTCCGGCTGGATCTTCGTACTCCAACCATCCCCGGAACTCTGGATGCTCGGCTGCACTCACCGGACAGAAATTCTCTATCAAAGCGACGTCGCCATGATCCTCGCGCATCTGGACATCAAACCAGGATCACTCATAGTCGAAACCGGCACCGGCACGGGCTCCTTCACGGTCGCACTCGCGCGCGCCGTCAAACCTACTGGACACGTTCACACCTTCGAATATCATGCCGTCCGACACCAAGAAGCCATCAAAGACTTCGAACGCGCCTCGCTCCATCCATGGATCACCTGCTTGCTCCGAAACACTCTAGAATGCGGCTTCCCATCGGAACTCGACAACCGTGCCGACGCCGTCTTCCTCGACCTCCCTTCTCCCTGGATCACCATCCCATACGCAAAAAAATCACTCAAACACGCCAGTATACTCGCATCCTTCTCCCCGTGCATCGAACAAGTCCAACTCACCACCGCCGCCCTGGCCGAATCGGGCTTCACCGGCATCGAAACCACCGAGTGCCTCATCAGATCCCATGCCGTCAAAGCACTCCCCAACGCCGACGGCCACTTCGGTGTCTCAACACTCTCAAAAATTGCCTCAAAACGCATAAAACGAAACGAATCAGACGCAACCGATGCCAATCAACAACCTCACCACGACGACTCTCCACCCTTCGAAACAACTCAACCCAAACTTGTCACGAGACCATTCAAAACTATGAAGGGACACACCGGATTCCTCACGTTTGCCAGAAACTACAAACCACATCCGCCTGTGTCTACCCCGTAAAAAAACAAAGAAATAAAAAATCACCAACCAACTCTCCAATCGCTCTCTCCGGAAAAAAAAAAGAGAGGCCAAAAAAATCAACACGCGACGGTTCGATCTGTTTTTTACAAAAAAAAAAAACCAACACGCGACGGTTCGACCAGTAGTGTCCCCCACCACACTATCTGCACACATGTGCAACCGATCAAAGCGGCCGGAGGCGCTGGTCGAAAAACTCATGCAGGAGAAGATCCGAAATGGTCGGACGGGCAGCGGGATCGCGTTGCAAACACGACTCCATGATTTGGACCAAATGCCCGTTAGAAATCGGGGGAAATTCAATCGTCGAACCGTCGCCGCCAGAAATAGCAATCAGTTTTTTCGTAAAGTTCTTGACGCGTTCGAAAGGCGCGTACCCGTAGACCATCTGGTACAGAATGCAGCCGAGAGACCAAACGTCGCTGGCGAGAGAGATTTTCCACTGAGAGTTCTCGCGCGGAGACACAGCCTCAGGAGCTATGTAATTCAGCGTCCCCGACAATGTCTTCGCGTCGAATGTTGCTCGTGTTGTGACTGATCGCTTTGGCGATTCCGAAGTCGATCAACTTCAGCTGGCCCTTAACGATGACAAAGTTTGCCGGCTTCAGGTCACCATGAACGATTCGGTGATTGTGAATGATCTGAACCGCCATCAACATCGATTTCCAATAATACCGCAGCGCTTCGATGTCATTCGCCAGGCGACCATGCAGTACGGGCTCCCCAATCTGTGCCGCACGTGCAAGGTGTTGTTTGACCGCCGAATCGTTCGTCAGCAAACGATGCAGATCAATTTCCGCATATTCAAGCAAAACCATCAATGCCTGCTTCTCGTAGTTCACCGCTGCATCTGCCAACTCGATCACGTACCGGTTCTTACCGCGCAGCGAGTGCAGCAACTTCACCTCGTTCAGATACTGCTCCAAAATCTCGGGCGGCTGATCGGCCAACGAAACAACCTTCAGTGCCAAAATCGTAAAATCAGGCGACAAAACACGATATACTCGACTCGACCCTCCCTTCCCAATCAAACCCAAGTTCAAATAGGGCACAGACTTTAACTCAATCACCGACGTCTTCAACAACGACGCCGCTTGTTGCCAATGCTCTCGATGCTCACTCGACACCCTCTGCGCCAACGCATCCGCTGCCACCGCCTTCGGATGAGGTGGATTGGATGCTTCCGTAGAAGGGCGCGGCGAGCGACGAACCGCTGCGGGCCCGGCATCAAACAAGCTTGTATCTAAGCTTTTCGCGTTGGATTTTGATTCCGGATTTTGGATTTTCAATTTTGAATTTTTTGATTCCAACTTTTGGACGTTGGAGTTTGGTTCCATACAGTCAGGCCAGCCTGCTGGATGTTGGATCTTGGTTCCATAGACTTGAGTTCTGGATGTTGGATGTTGGATTTTGGATCTGGATTTTTTGCTTCAAAATTCTGGATATTAAATTTTGGATCTGGATTTTTTGCTTCAAAATTCTGGATATTAAATTTTACGTCTGGATTTTTTGTTTCAAAATTCTGGATATTAAATTTTACGTCTGGATTTTTTGCCTCAAAATTCTGGAAGGTTGGATCTGGATTTTTCGCCTCTGCAAGCTTATATTCCGAAATGTTCGCTTCCAAGGGTAAAGGAATGGGAGGGCTGGTAGAACACGGGCGATCGGCGTGCAAGGAAGAATCCAAGCTCGGAAATCGCTCCAGATGATGGTCAACGACCGATTCGCGAGAAGCATTGCGGCCAGATCGGGGCCAGGGAACCGATTTGGCATCGTGTTTGACGCCATCCTGGAGAGCCACGGATGGCCGATCTTCTGATTCAGAGCAACGCCGCTTGGCCGCGTGATCGACGAGGCCACTCTCGTCGACGTCGGCGATGCGGCGAGTCCGAGTGCGGTCGAGTTGGGAGCCAAGAGACGCGTCGCGTTCGTCGTCGCGATCGTCGCCGCCTCGTCTGTCGCCGAGTTCGGTTGGACAAGTTCGGTCTGGAATCGATTGGCCAGAAGTCTGGCAGACGCGCGCCTTGTCGAAGTCAACAGATTCTGGAGGAGAGAGCCTGGTGGAGTCGATCGAAGATGAATTTTTTTCAGTCACAATTTGACGTTTGGCACCGCCGCGAAAACTCGAACCCAAACTCTTCAGCGTCGACTGGCGCTGCGCACTCGTGCCGGCGTGCTTGACCTGAGATCCATTGCAGATGCCTGTTGCCTGGGGAGTCGATCGCTGTGGCAAAATCGCATGGTCAGACGTCTGGACGCACGGAGCGACGAATTGAGACCACGTTGACGAATCGAGCGGCGGAGACTTCCGAGACACCAACGATGGCGAGGAGGACAGAGCGGAGGGAATCTTGGTTGACAATGCACCAAAAAGGAGATCAGGGGATCTCTTGAGCGCACGCGGACTCGTCAAGCACACATTTCGATTGTCCGATGAAGAAGTCGTCTCGGTCGCCACCTCGGACATCACTGCCGGCAACACCGCACTTGAAGACAACCGGTGAGTCGGTAGCAGCTCAGGCCTGGCACGTCTCGATCGCCTGGGACGGCTGGGCATCGTGCTCGAGAGCCAAAGAGAAAATCGATTGAACTCGGTCGAGACCGCAATGGTGAACCTCGAATCTGGCCCAGCTGATATAGAAGGATGCGAGACGCTTCCCAATACCATCCACTTGCATCTTCTTGTAAATGTCGTGTCGATCCTGCGCCGAACTTTCAAAGTCACGTCATGTCAGAAAAAAATACACACACATTCACACACATAATAATGATACGTACGAGTGCAAATGAGCGTAGAGAAGCCAAATTTTCAAATAGTTCAAATCATCCGAGTAGCTGGCTGAATCGACACGGGTGAACACGAATTGATTGATCTTGGAAATCAGCTTTTCTGGCTGCGTTTGACGGGCATACTCGAACTGTAAGTAAGCGAGCCACGACTCCGGATTGGAAAACTTGTCGCGCTCCAACATTTTGATCAAATGAGCTTGTCTTTTCGCGAAGTTGCCATCCAGATAGGGTGTCACGGCCGATCCCGGTGTGAGGAGCTCACTTTGAGCTTGGTCAGATTCAGCAGGATGGTTGACGCGGGGTGTTTCGAAGCTATTTTTTCTGACCGATCGCGGTTTGATCGACGAATTCGCATCGCCACGAATCGATGTCTGGTCACTCCTCTCTTGCTCCGCGGTACACCCCGCTCGGCTTGCAGCATCGGAAGGGACCGCATCATCCACGCGATTGATCGACGGCGTGAGAAGGCACGCCTCTTGCTCTCGGCAAGTCGTTGGAGAAATCATGGTCGAATATCGCTTCAACGTATCGTTCTTGCCACCTCCACCAAGCGGCGCCCGATCTGACTTGATTCCAGTCACCTCTCGTCGCGCATCGTGCGCTTTTTCAAATGATTGGTCGTGGTGGTGCTTGGAAACCGATGGCGTGGCCGGCGACGCTCGAGCGGCAAGCGCATTGCCAGCAGACACCGACTTCCCCTGCCGTCGTCCGCTTGAAAAGATATGTGATGAACCGTGGTTGATCGGCGCGGACGATGGCAATTCAGGCGCACCACCACGTCGGGGAATCGAGCCATTGGTTGCATTTTCCTTGTCGTCGATGTCGCGCGGCGGCGGCTTTGGCGCACGCGCGAGCACGTTCGCACCAGAAAGGGCACGTTGATGGCAGGAAAGTTGGAAGGATGCGCTTGCGTGAAGAGGAGGAGGCCTGGTCGAGTCGGCGAGCAATGAAGAATGATTCAACATTTAGGGAAACCGCTTGGTACGCGTGCGCGTCGGAGGAACGAAAGAAGGGGACAGAGACAGCTAGATTCGGCCAAAAGCAGCCATCCAAAGAAGAGCGGTGACCCGTGCAGGCGAAAGGGAGATGTGACGTTTGTACAAAAACGCAATGACATAAAAATAATTTTTAACGGCTAGGTGTGTTTCAAAAGTAAAAGAATCCTTTTTTTGTGTGCGTCAAGTGTGGATGGCGCGGTTACAGTGAGTCTATTCGCTCGCCCACCTCATCTCGTGTCCACGTCGTCTATTTTCCGATCAGCTTGGTCAAATTTAGAGGGAAGGACGAGGTGAAACGTGTACCAAGCTTAGTTCTCTCTCTCTTTTCAATTCGCTTTTTTTTTTTCCCTTTTTCATGCGTTCTCTCCTCTTCAACAACTCTATTCCTCTGGAACAGCCAACGCCCATCGCCAACGCGTGGACTCGGCAACGCCACACACGCACACACACACACAATGGAGGCGCAACCAAGTCCCACCTGCGCCCATCGATGCTCTTTTTTTTTTGGAAGAGATGAACAATATTTCAACGCGCGCTTGACAAGTTCAAGTTTGGTTTCCATTTTTCACAATCATCTCTCTCCTCTCGAAACGACCCAAGTCGTCAAGAGAACGCCCACCCAGCACACCTGCAAACTCGCATCCGCTCAAACTCGGGCGCCACCACCTGTCCCCTGCGCCTCGAGAGGCACCCGCTTCCGTGCCAAATTCATCACCACCACCTTGTACCCGTTTTTTTTTTGCCCCCAACTCCCACGCGCGCGCGCAACCATGTCCCAAATCCCAGAAAAAACAAAGGTGCGCTCCATTTCGCGACTCTCTCTGACCGGGGGGAGACCACCCACTCACGCGCGCCCCCATATCGCCAGGAAGAAATCATAGCCGAACAAGAAGCGAAAGCGCAACGGCTCTATGGCAACATAATAAAAAGAAAGACGAGTCACTCGCGCAAGGCCGTACGTTCCCAACACGCACACGATACGCGACGTTCAGCGTGGAGCTGGACGGCGCGCGATGTGTACGCGTACACGCCAAAGAAAAAAAAATCCGCGGCTCACACACCTATCATCGTCTCTCTCTCTCAGTATTGGGATAGTGCAGACTGGGAACTGAGCAAGTGTAAAGAACCTGTTTCGCCCCCCGACCACGCGGAGCCAACGGAGGCGAGCCAGAATGGCAACTCCAGCGACAGGCTCCCATCGAGATCCGTAGCCCAATAATCGCGCAACCGCCGAGTCAGTAGAGATAGAAGGCACACACGCACACACACACAACGAAAGAGGGGCGAAGAAAAACCTTCACCAGTATTGTACCATATATTATTACTATACCAGCCTGCGGCAAAAAAACAAGTTTTGAGGCACATCTGCATCTCTCGTTGCCTCCGGCTGTTGGGAACCCCCGGCAGTCACACGCAGATTCCAGCCGGAAATGCGCCGAGAAGGAGAGGCCCGTTCGCAGCGCGCGACCAACGAGACGCCTCACCCAAGTAAAAAAAAAAAAGACCAAAAATGTGACGGATATATGGTGCAAAGTTGTACGTGTTTTTTTTCACTGTCCTCTTTTTTTTTTCTCGCGCTGAGATCCGGGGAGAGAGAGAGAGACGGAGTCACCCACGGACTGGCGACGATAGAGTAGGAACCGAGTAGGAACCGAGTAGGAACCGAGTAGGAACCGAGTGGAAACCGAGTGGAAACCGAACCAACGACGTAAAATCCAGTGCGCGACTTCTTAAAACCACCACCACCTGTCAAAAATCGTGTGGTACAACCTCTCTCTGTGAGAGAGCGCCGACGAAACAACGCAGAGGCATACATCACGCGCACAAAAAAAACAACGTCTACCTCGCGTCCGGTGCACTCGAATCTCCAACCCGTTCCAACCCCAAGACGACAATGACTCTGTTTTTTCGCCCAGACCAGAAAAGAGAGAAATAATCATCCACAACGACGTGGATCCGCGCGAAAGTGCCAAAATCTATATTCTCAGAAGCTTAACGTCTCCCTCTCTCTCTCAAAGCACACACACCCTTCCACCATGCGCTGACGAACGGCTCGAGTGGACGCGTATCCATCTCGAGCCAGAACGCGCCGACGCTCAACCTCAATGATGAGTAGCGTGCCATATGCGCTCAAAATCTGTACCAAACTGTAAAACGCGCATTATTTCAGTTGGTACAAGCACAAAAGTTCTATTTTTAGTAAATACTGGTCTTTTCGCCCTTGTTTTCGCCAGGAATCTCTCGCCCGCGTGGGGGCCAATCTAAGTCGCGTTGCGGGACTCGGACGGCAGTCTGAGCTGAGACGAAGCCATCGCGCGAACGGAACAACGAGAGAGAACAGCGAGAAAAAAAATCATTCTAGTAAGTAGTCGTGTATGTGGAAAACGAAAGAGATTAAAAATGTGTCATCTCATTCCATGATCGGCCTGAAGGCCTGCCTGGCAGAAGCCCAGAGCAACTTGAGCTCCGGACAGCCCGCTTTTAAATTCCACCCGAAGGCGGCCATCAAAGTGAACAAAGGTTCGTGACAGCGCAGAGCTGAAGGGAGAAAAAAAAAAGTGTGTGTATACTTTCCATACGCGCGCGCAGAGAGAATCTCGTAAGCAGGACACTGTCGGAAATGGCGCTCGCTGACAACCGGAGGGGCTGTTTTGAAAAAAAGGCGTGCAGGACAGAGCCAAGGTAGACGAGGGAACTCGACGCCTCAGAAGTCAAGGTGACGAGCGTCGGACGGAGAACCGCGCGAGATATGTACGCGTCCAACACAAAACTCTTTTTGTTTTCATATGTAACTGAGGGAGGACTTTCTTCGCGCGCAGCTTCGAAGAGTACCACAAGAGCAACCAGCTGGTCGACGCCGAACGGAAGCAATGGCTCAGCCAGGACCTGGACGCGGAGCCGGCGTCGCTGCATTGGCTCTCCAAGGCCGACAACTGCTACATGTATGACAACGACGATTTCTTTGATCGCAGGAGGAACGAGAAGAGGAGGACGATGGCGGAGGTGGTGTCGGACACGAAAGAGGAAAAGGAGAGGCACAGGTTTCCGAAGGCGAGAAAGAAAGAGCAAAGAAGATGAGAAAAATGCTGGTACAAAAAAAGGTTCAAAGCGTCCAACTGCGACGAGCACTCCCCTCACGGGGCGATTCGTACACGGATGGAGCAGATGGCAAGGCGCCGGACCGGCCAGAGAGTAAATAAAGGGTGAATCGCGCGCCTTGTGAGGAATCAGGACGTCATTGTGAGATGACAGGTACGCGCAAACTGTCCGAAGGGAGATGAGACACATCGGCTCGCGCCGTCTGAACGTGTCGCCCCTTTCTTCTCGATGCCAAGAGAGAGAGAGGAGAGTCTTATGAAAGACCAGTCGGACACCCTCGGCACCATCATAGCGAGAAGGCCAATTGGCCAAAATTTTGTAACAGAATTGAATTTTTCGAGGAGCTTAAAAAAAAAGGACCATTTCGATCTCAGCAGCGGTCTGCACCGCACGATGGGTGCGTAACCCAATGTCACCAGCGAATCTAAGCGAAGTAAACAGAAGAAACTCGTGCCTGTCTCCGTGGACCAGACAACTTCTTTCTCAAGATTGCAATAAAAGCCAAACGACCAAAAATTTTTTCCTGTCTCGACTGCCGAGGATTCTTGAACTGGGATTTGCTTTCGAAATCTCATCTGTGGCGTATGTTGTGTGTTCGTCTCTCTCTCTCTGGAGAGCACCTCTTCATCCGCGCTGCCGACCTCACAACTTTTTTCTCATGTTTCATACACACACACACACACACACACACAGAAAATCAAGACTTGAGTCACGATGAATGTGTCGGCTTTTTGTGCTCTGCTCAGAGCATTCTCCGATCGCCGAAGCGGCCAAATCCCACTTGCACTCGCTCACGCACCTCACCTTCTCGGAGAGATACGAATGCCTGTTCGAAAGCCCAAAAGAACTCAACTTTCACCTTCAACTCTTTTCCGACACGGCGCTCGGCTTTCGAGATCCCTGCGTCGCGATCAAGGTCTCGGCCATCCTTACGAGTCGCATCGAAAGGCTGGTGTACTGCCTGGTCCACGAAGATGTCAAAGGACAACATCTGCGCCCCGAGACGCTCGAAGACAAACAACTCGGTATTCAGGTGCGCCCAGTCTCAATCAAGATGAAGGATCTGCTCGGACTTCAGACAGTCAAGCAAGAACTCACGCCGGACATGATCTATCTGCTAAGGGTGCTCTTCGGACCACTGCACAGCATGAACATACGAAACCTTGTATGGCACGGGTTCATCTTGCCCGGTGAATTTCCAACGTCTTTGAACGCATTTCTGCTCCTCTTGCTGCTATCGATGATCGACCATGTCCGAAGGCACGACAAAATAATGGCTAAGCGCTCCTCCTTCACCAACAACTACCACGTCGACATGGGAAAAGAAATCAAAAAATACGAACTTCTTTTTCGACAGCGCCGAGAGCTGAAGTTGATCGGTGCAGCACTCACGTCGAATTCGGCCCCCATCAAGGAGTGGATCATGCATTCCAACTTCGTCGTCCCTGGGTGGGAAAATATGTGGGCGCTGGGAATCGAGTTAGCAATAAAAAAAAAATATTACGAATCGGCTGTCGTTTTTTTCCAATGTTAGAAGCCAGCCTGAGGCGTCTGTACGTCACCTTGAATGACCTTCCAGAATTCCGACTAACTTCGGAAAGTGACACGCTCTGTCTATCGCTGGACATCATATTGGAAGAGCGGCTCGACAGAGAAAAATTCATCCAAGCAAGAAGGAGGAAGTTCATAGCAGCGCGACTTCGCGACCAGACGACGCCTGTCGGTAGTAGGGTGGACGATGTCTCTTTGGATGCGGATGACGAATGCGAGAACGGTCGAACATGGCAGGCGACTTGCGGAGACAAAAAAACAAACGGTCAGCTTGAAAATAATGTTTGTGTTAGAGAAGAAAAAGCGGCGTACAACCGATTGTTTCGAAAGTTGAGACCCAGCATTAGAAATGCGCTGTTCGATCTTTTGGTTTGGAAACATTCAGCCAGCTGTCTGCTGGTAAACGGGTACAGATTGCGAGACCAAATTGCGCATGGCGTCCTTCAGCCGTGGGACGTGTCTCCGTTGCATGGCATGCACTTGCTTGCCATCTTGATCGCGCTAACGTCGTACTTCCAAAAAGGCGCACACTACAGAAGCGGCAAGAAGATCGTTGTCGTTCAGCTGTGCCGAGCGTTCATTCGAAATTATCAGCCGTGCTTTCACATAAAAGCCGTCCAAGTTCTGCGGTACAAAACGGTCAAAAAAAACCTTAACAGGTGGAAAAAGAGTCTTGCGAGTCTGGTCGATCAGGACACCTTGGATCTGCTGTCCCACTCTATCGTTCCCGAGCAGAGGCCAAAAGAGACGGCGTACGAAGGCGAATTGGCAGCCAAACTCACAAAATACAAGCTGCTCAACCAATATGTCAATCAACAAGGCAAACGATTGTGTTGGCAACGGTCATATCCAATTTTGTCGCCCATATCGGCCAAATATTCGCACCAATACAACCACGTTCAAGACATGTTCGACACCATCGATCAGATATGCCAACTCGTCAGTGTGGACTATGCTTCTCTACGCGACCACGTCATAGCACGCACCGCGTGGAAAAACCAGCGAATTGCCTTTTCTGCCATGGGCGTTTTCAGCACCATCATACACACTTTTCTAGAGCTGATCTTGATCCTCACCGAGGAAGTTTTTTGCCAACGAGGAACCTCCGCCTTGCTGATGGCAAATCGACCGACGCACCCGAAGAAGGCTATGCTGGTCTTCATTCACTACACGTTGATGTCAGTAGCTGCCAGTTTGAAAAAAAACGACTACCAAAGAGCAGAAGAAATTGTCGAGTGCTTCGTCTGCAATCGGCCCAAGAAAACCCCAAGGATACTGTCGATGGGAGAGGCCAGGAGAGCTTGGTTCGACTTGGAAGGCTTTTTAGAAAAACTGAGCATCCAGGCGGCTCATCAGCGCCAATCAGTCGCCACACACGCAGAACTCATCGAGAGACTGGAAGCGTACGATGTCGAAAGACAAAAGCCGCCGCCGCTCGAAGAAGTCAAGCAGGCTTCCACTCAATTGATTGCAATCGCGCACACGAGAGAGGGCCGTCCCGAATCGCGTGGCGACAAATCCGACTCGACGCATTGTCGACCACTGCTGACAGAAGCAGATGGTACAAAAGAGTTCTTGGTGTGCATGGAACCGAGCTCTACGCCGCCATCTTGGTACAACGCATTTCTTCTCGAGCACCGAATCATTCGACCTACTGCGCTGTGCTATCCAAATTTCTCTGCGTGAGCCTCCGATCGCGCTCGAGCCAGGTAAAAGTTCAACTGGCGAAAACAAATGGCAGGTCACACACACACAGAAAAGTGGTTTGAAAAAAAAAATAATTTGTCTTTTGAAAGACGTGTAAAAAAATCTCATTTGTACCTTAGAGATAATATAGGTGCGCCACGTGACACACGCACAGTGCGTTGAGAACAGGATTTCTGCACCGCTCGTCCGATTTCGAGGTCTCACGCAGCCTGGCCTTCACGCACGACTGCCATTTTCGCGACATTGAAACACCAGGCGCTTGCCCAGCACGCCTCTTCCCTCTACAGAGAGGAAGACGCACACCGTTGAAAAAATGCCGTCGGACAATAAAAGTACGTAGGAAAACAACAACTTGCAGCAGAGGAAGCGCGACCAGAGAAAAAAAGCGCTCGACTCTACTCTTCTGTGTGTTGTGCTTACTCTCAAACACGTTCGACAATTGACTCGCGCAGAAATCGGCATGTTCCTGACCGCGGTGGGGGTTATGTTCATCATCATGGGAATTCTGTTTTTCTTCGATAGAGGGCTTATGGCGATCGGAAATGTGCGTCCTTTCTTTGACGCTTTCAATTTATCCTCTCTTTGCGTCGGTCAGCGCCATGTATAGATCGGGCGCGTGTGAAATATCACACACACAGGCAGACGGAAGTGCGCTCAAATTGTTGCGCGCGCACCTCTCTCAAAATCGGGGAACAGAAGAAGGTCTACTGCTTCATTCAATGAGTGTGGACTCTCTCTCGGCAGCGCGCACGCGAGCTCTACGTGTCTAACCTTTCTCTCTTGCACTGTCTTTTTTAGTTAGCGTTTCTATCTGGGACTACGATGCTCATCGGAATTCGCAAAACGGCCAAATTCTTTTTCAAGTGGCACAAGTTACGAGGAACGGCCTGCTTCTTCGGAGGCATCGCGTTAATCGTGCTCTTTAACCGGACATTCGTAGGCACGCTTCTAGAAGGATTCGGATTTATTTGTCTGTTCGGGTACGCACGCGCAGCGACAAAAGGAAAAAAACCTTCCTCATCATCATCAAACACGCACATTTTCGTTCATCTCTATAATAACACACGCAAAATGCCTCTTTGCCGAACTCCACAGGGACATCTTTCCAATTTTCGTCGCCTTCATGCAGCGATTGCCTGTCGTCGGTGGCATCTTTATGCTCCCAGGCATCAAATGGGTACGTGTGTCTCTCTCTAAACGGCACCACAGCTCTTTCTATCATGCGTGCCCTCATCTCATCCCACTCTACTCCACTAACGACGAAAGTACATATCATCCAGTTCACCGACAGATTCGCCAAGGATACCAGTCTTCCAATTTGAACATGCCCGATGCCCCTCCTCGCGCAGAAAAAAGGATATAATTACCCCTTTGCGCACGTCAGCTCCGGTCGATGACGCGCAGAGATATCTTCTTGCACTGTACTTTCTCTGGACGGTCGCCGCCCAGTGCGAAATAATAAAAAAAAAGCAAACCATTTTGTCTCTGTTGCACACCACACACGATGAGAATCGCCGAGTCCTTCTTCCAGCAAGGCGCTTCTCTCAACGCGCGCTCTAGCCAGGAAAAAAAACCCAACGTTGTGCGCGTACAATGCGCGGATTTGCAAAGATTTCCGAAAAAGTAAAGGGAAAAAAGAGAGCACTCGACCAGGGGCGGTCCACTGAACGACGCTTAGGAAAAGAGAC